>CALYLW010000494.1:0-24213 GCA_944989445.1 Ampullaceana balthica | reverse complement strand
CTCACACAGAAACACCTGGGCTCACACAGAAACACCTGGGGCTCACACAGAAACACCTGGGGCACACACAGAAACACCTGGGGCTCACACAGAAACACCTGGGCACACACAGAAACACCTGGGGCTCACACAGAAACACCTGGGGCTCACACAGAAACACCTGGGACACACACAGAAACACCTGGGGCTCACACAGAAACACCTGGGGCTCACACAGAAACACCTGGGGCACTCACAGAAACACCTCGGGCTCACACAGAAACACCTGGGGCACACACAGAAACACCTGGGTCTCACACAGAAACACCTGGGGCTCACACAGAAACACCTGGGGCACACACAGAAACACCTGGGGCACACACAGAAACACCTGGGGCTCACACAGAAACACCTGGGGCACACATAGAAACACCTGGGACACACACAGAAACACCTGGGTCTCACACAGAAACACCTGGGGCTCTCACAGAAACACCTGGGGCTCTTACAGAAACACCTGGGGCACTTACAGAAACACCTCGGGCTCACACAGAAACACCTGGGGCACACACAGAAACACCTGGGACACACACAGAAACACCTGGGGCTCACACAGAAACACCTGGGGCACTCACAGAAACACCTCCGGCTCACACAGAAACACCTGGGGCACACAAAGAAACACCTGAGACACACACATAAACACCTGGGGACTCACACAGAAACACCTGGGGCTCACACAGAAACACCTGGGGCACTCACAGAAACACCTGGGGCTCACACAGAAACACCTGGGGCACTCACAGAAACACCTGGGGCTCACACAGAAACACCTGGGGCACACACAGAAACACCTGGGACTCACACAGAAACACCTGGGGCTCTACACAGAAACACCTAGGGCTCACACAGAAACACCTGGGGCACACACAGAAACACCTGGGTCTCACACAGAAACACCTGGGGCTCTCACAGAAACACCTGGGTCTCTTACAGAAACACCTGGGGCACTTACAGAAACACCTCGGGCTCACACAGAAACACCTGGGGCACACACAGAAACACCTGGGACACACACAGAAACACCTGGGGCTCATACAGAAACACCTGGGGCTCTTACAGAAACACCTGGGGCACACAAAGAAACACCTGGGACACACACATAAACACCTGGGGCTCACACAGAAACACCTGGGTCTCACACAGAAACACCTGGGGCTCTCACAGAAACACCTGGGGCTCATACAGAAACACCTGGGGCACTAACAGAATCACCTCGGGCACACACAGAAACACCTGGGACACACATATAAACACCTGGGGCCACACAGAAACACCTGGGGCCACACAGAAACACCTGGGGCTCACACAGAAACACCTGGGGCACACACAGAAACACCTGGGACATACACAGAAACACCTGGGGCTCACACAGAAACACCTGGGGCTCATACAAAAACACCTGGGGCACTCACAGAAACCTGGGCTCACACAGAAACACCTGGGGCTCATCACAGAAACACCTGGGGCTCACACAGAAACACCTGGGGCACACACAGAAACACCTGGGCTCACACAGAAACACCTGGGGCTCTCACAGAAACACCTGGGGCTCATACAGAAACACCTGGGGCACTACAGAATCACCTCGGGCTCACACAGAAACACCTGGGGCACACACAGAAACACCTGGGCTCACACAGAAACACCTGGGGCATCACACAGAAACACCTGGGGCTCACACAGAAACACCTGGGGCTCACACAGAAACACCTGGGACATCTACAGAAACACCTGGGCTCACACAGAAACACCTGGGGCTCACACAGAAACACCTGGGGCACTCACAGAAACACCTGGGCTCACACAGAAACACCTGGGGCACACACAGAAACACCTGGGCTCACACAGAAACACCTGGGGCTCTCACAGAAACACCTGGGGCTCACACAGAAACACCTGGGGCACACACAGAAACACCTGGGGCTCACACAGAAACACCTGGGGCACACACAGAAACACCTGGGACACACACAGAAACACCTGGGTCTCACACAGAAACACCTGGGGCTCTCACAGAAACACCTGGGGCTCTTACAGAAACACCTGGGGCACTCACAGAAACACCTCGGGCTCACACAGAAACACCTGGGGCACACACAGAAACACCTGGGACACACACAGAAACACCTGGGGTCTCACACAGAAACACCTGGGGCTCTCACAGAAACACCTGGGGCTCATACAGAAACACCTGGGGCACTCACAGAAACACCTCGGGGCTCACACAGAAACACCTGGGGCACACACAGAAACACCTGGGGCACACACAGAAACACCTGGGGCTCACACAGAAACACCTGGGGCACTCACAGAAACACCTGGGGCTCATACAGAAACACCTGGGGCACTAACAGAATCACCTCGGGCACACACAGAAACACCTGGGGCTCACACAGAAACACCTGGGACACACAGAGAAACACCTGGGTCTCACACAGAAACACCTGGGGCTCTCACAGAAACACCTGGGGCTCTTACAGAAACACCTGGGGCACTTACAGAAACACCTCGGGCTCACACAGAAACACCTGGGGCACACACAGAAACACCTGGGACACACACAGAAACACCTGGGGCTCATACAGAAATACCTGGGGCACTCACAGAAACACCTCCGGCTCACACAGAAACACCTGGGGCACACAAAGAAACACCTGAGACACACACATAAACACCTGGGGCTCACACAGAAACACCTGGGGCACACACAGAAACACCTGGGACACACACAGAAACACTTGGGGCTCATACAGAAACACCTGGGGCACTCACAGAAACACCTCCGGGCTCACACAGAAACACCTGGGGCACACAAAGAAACACCTGGGACACACACATAAACACCTGGGGCTCACACAGAAACACCTGGGGCTCACACAGAAAAACCTGGGGCACTCACAGAAAACACCTCGGGCTCACACAGAAACACCTGGGGCACACACAGAAACACCTAGGACTCACACAGAAACACCTGGGGCTCACACAGAAACACCTGGGGCTTTAACAGAAACACCTAGGGCTCACACAGAAACACCTGGGACACACACAGAAACACCTGGGTCTCACAAAGAAACACCTGGGGCTCTCACAGAATTACCTGGGGCTCTTACAGAAACACCTGGGGCACTTACAGAAACACCTCGGGCTCACACAGAAACACCTGGGGCACACACAGAAACACCTGGGACACACACAGAAACACCTGGGGCTCATACAGAAACACCTGGGGCTCTTACAGAAACACCTGGGGCACACAAAGAAACACCTGGGACACACACATAAACACCTGGGGCTCACACAGAAACACCTGGGTCTCACACAGAAACACCTGGGGCTCTCACAGAAACACCTGGGGCTCATACAGAAACACCTGGGGCACTAACAGAATCACCTCGGGCACACACAGAAACACCTGGGACACACACATAAACACCTGGGGCTCACACAGAAACACCTGGGGCACACACAGAAACACCTGGGGCTCACACAGAAACACATGGGGCACACACAGAAACACCTGGGACATACACAGAAACACCTGGGTCTCACACGGAAACACCTGGGGCTCATACAAAAACACCTGGGGCACTCACAGAATTACCTCGGGCTCACACAGAAACACCTGGGGCTCTCATAGAAACACATGGCGCTCATACAGAAAAACCTGGGGCACACACAGAAACACCTGGGACACACACAAAAACACCTGGGTCTCACACAGAAACACCTGGGGCTCTCACAGAAACACCTGGGGCTCATACAGAAACACCTGGGGCACTAACAGAATCACCTCGGGCACACACAGAAACACCTGGGACACAAACATAAACACCTGGGGCTCACACAGAAACACCTGGGGCACACACAGAAACACCTGGGGCTCACACAGAAACACCTGGGGCACACACAGAAACACCTGGGACATATACAGAAACACCTGGGTCTCACACAGAAACACCTGGGGCTCATACAAAAACACCTGGGGCACTCAAGAATTACCTCGGGCTCACACAGAAACACCTGGAACACACATAGAAACACCTGGGACTCACACAGCAACACCTGGGGCTCTCACAGAAACACCTGGGGCTCACACAGAAACACCTGGGGCACACACAGAAACACCTGGGGCTCACACAGAAACACCTGGGGCACACATAGAAACACCTGGGACACACACAGAAACACCTGGGTCTCACACAAAAACACCTGGGACTCTCACAGAAACACCTGGGGCTCTTACAGAAACACCTGGGGCACTTACAGAAACACCTGGGGCTCACACAGAAACACCTGGGGCACTACAGAAACACCTGGGACACACACAGAAACACCTGGGTCTCATACAGAAACACCTGGGGCACTCACAGAAACACCTCGGGCTCACACAGAAACACCTGGGGCACACAAAGAAACACCTGAGACACACACATAAACACCTGGGGCTCACACAGAAACACCTGGGGCACACACAGAAACACCTGGGACACACACAGAAACACCTGGGGCTCATACAGAAACACCTGGGGCACTCACAGAAACACCTCCGGCTCACACAGAAACACCTGGGGCACACAAAGAAACACCTGGGACACACACATAAACACCTGGGGCTCACACAGAAACATCTGGGGCTCACACAGAAAAACCTGGGGCACTCACAGAAACACCTCGGGCTCACACAGAAACACCTGGGGCACACACAGAAACACCTGGGTCTCACACAGAAACACCTGGGGCCCTCACAGAAACACCTGGGGCACTTACAGAAACACCTGGGGCTCACACAAAAACACCTGGGGCACACACAGAAACACCTGGTTCTCACACAGAAACACCTGGGGCCCTCACAGAAACACCTGGGGCTCACACAGAAACACCTTGGACACACAGAGAAACACCTGGGTCTCACACAGAAACACCTGGGGCTCTCACAGAAACACCTGGGGCTCATACAAAACCACCTGGGGCACTCACAGTATTACCTCGGGCTCACACAGAAACACCTGGGGCACACACAGAAACACCTGGGACACAAACAGAAACACCTGGGACACACACAGAAACTCCTGAGTCTCACACAGAAACACCTTGGGCTCTCACAGAAACACCTGGGGCTCACACAGAAACACATGGGACACACACAGAAACACTTGGGTCTCACACAGAAACACCTGGGGCTCTCACAGAAACACCTGGGGCTCATACAAAAACACCTTGGGCACTCACAGAATTACCTCGGGCTCACACAGAAACACCTGGGGCACACACAGAAACACCTGGGACACACACAGAAACACCTGGGGCTCATACAGAAACACCTGGGGCACTCACAGAAACACCTAGGGCTCACACAGAAACACCTGGGGCACAAAAGAAACACCTGGAACACACACATAAACACCTGGGGCTCACACAGAAACACCTTAGGCTCACACAGAAACACCTGGGGCACTCACAGAAACACCTCGGGCTCACACAGAAACATCTGGGGCACACACAGAAACACCTGGGTCTCACACAGAAACACCTGGGGCTCACACAGAAACACCTGGGGCACACACAGAAACACCTGGGACACACACAGAAACACCTGGGGCTCACACAGAAACACCTAAGGCACACATAGAAACACCTGGGACACACACAGAAACACCTGGGTCTCACACAGAAACACCTGGGGCTCTCACAGAAACACCTGGGGCTCTTACAGAAACACCTGGGGCACTTACAGAAACACCTCGGGCTCACACAGAAACACCTGGGGCACACACAGAAACACCTGGGACACACACAGAAACACCTGGGGCTCATACAGAAGCACCTGGGGCACTCACAGAAACACCTCCGGCTCACACAGAAACACCTGGGGCACACAAAGAAACACCTGAGACACACACATAAACACCTGGGGCTCACACAGAAACACCTGGGGCACACACAGAAACACCTGGGACATACACAGAAACACCTGGGGCTCATACAGAAACACCTGGGGCACTCACAGAAACACCTCCGGCTCACACAGAAACACCTGGGGCACACACAAAAACACCTGGGACTCACACAGAAACACCTGGGGCTCACACAGAAACACCTGGGGCTTTAACAGAAACACCTAGGGCTCACACAGAAACACCTGGGGCACACACAGAAACACCTGGGTCTCACAAAGAAACACCTGGGGCTCTCACAGAAACACCTGGGTCTCTTACAGAAACACCTGGGGCACTTACAGAAACACCTCGGGCGCACACAGAAAAACCTGGGGCACACACAGAAACACCTGGGACACACACAGAAACACCTGGGGCTCATACAGAAACACCTGGGGCTCTTACAGAAACACATGGGGCACACAAAGAAACACATGGGACACACACATAAACACCTGGGGCTCACACAGAAACACCTGGGTCTCATACAGAAACACCTGGGGCTCTCACAAAAACACCTGGGGCTCATACAGAAACACCTGGGGCACTAACAGAATCACCTCGGGCACACACAGAAACACCTGGGACACACATATAAACACCTGGGGCACACACAGTAACACCTGGGGCTCACACAGAAACACCTGGGGCACACACAGAAACACCTGGGACATACACAGAAACACCTGGGGCTCATACAGAAACACCTGGGGCTCATACAAAAACACCTGGGGCACTCACAGAATTACCTCGGGCTCACACAGAAACACCTGGGGCTCTCACAGAAACACCTGTGGCTCATACAGAAACACCTGGGGCACTAACAGAATCACCTCGGGCACACACAGAAACACCAGGGACACAAACATAAACACCTGAAGCTCACACAGAAACACCTGGGGCACACACAGAAACACCTGGGGCTCACACAGAAACACCTGGGGCACACACAGAAACACCTGGGACATACACAGAAACACCTGGATCTCACACAGAAACACCCGGGGCTCATACAAAAACACCTGGGGCACTCACAGAAATACCTCGGGCTCACACAGAAACACCTGGGACACACATAGAAACACCTGGGACTCACACAGCAACACCTGGGGCTCTCACAGAAACACCTGGGGCTCACACAGAAACACCTGGGGCACACACAGAAACACCTGGGGCTCACACAGAAACACCTGGGGCACACATAGAAACACCTGGGACACACACAGAAACACCTGGGTCTCAAACAAAAACACCTGGGACTCTCACAGAAACACCTAGGGCTCTTACAGAAACACCTGGGGCACTCACAGAAACACCTCGGGCTCACACAGATACACCTGGGGCACACACAGAAACACCTGGGACACACACAGAAACACCTGGGTCTCACACAGAAACACCTGGGGCTCATCACAGAAACACCTGGGGCTCACACAGAAACACCTGGGCTCACACAGAAACACCTGGGGCACACACAGAAACACCTGGGGCACACACAGAAACACCTGGGGCTCATACAGAAACACCTGGGGCACTCACAGAAACACCTGGGCTCACACAGAAACACCTGGGGCACACACAGAAACACCTGGGACACACACATAAACACCTGGGGCTCACACAGAAACACCTGGGCTCACACAGAAACACCTGGGGCACTCACAGAAACACCTCGGGCTCACACAGAAACACCTGGGGCACACACAGAAACACCTGGGCTCACACAGAAACACCTGGGGCTCACACAGAAACACCTGGGGCACACACAGAAACACCTGGGACACACACAGAAACACCTGGGGTCTCACACAGAAACACCTGGGGCTCTCACAGAAACACCTGGGGCTCACACAGAAACACCTGGGGCACTCACAGAAACACCTCGGGCTCACACAGAAACACCTGGGGCACACACAGAAACACCTGGGGACACACACAGAAACACCTGGGGCTCACACAGAAACACCTGGGGCACACACAGAAACACCTGGGACACACACAGAAACACCTGGGGCTCACACAGAAACACCTGGGGCACTCACAGAAACACCTGGGGCTCACACAGAAACACCTGGGGCACACACAGAAACACCTGGGGCACACACAGAAACACCTGGGGCTCACACAGAAACACCTGGGCACACAGAAACACCTGGGGCTCATACAGAAACACCTGGGGCACTCACAGAAACACCTCGGGCTCACACAGAAACACCTGGGGCACACACAAAAACACCTGGGACTCACACAGAAACACCTGGGGCTCACACAGAAACACCTGGGGCTTTAACAGAAACACCTAGGGCTCACACAGAAACACCTGGGGCACACACAGAAACACCTGGGTCTCACAAAGAAACACCTGGGGCTCTCACAGAAACACCTGGGTCTCTTACAGAAACACCTGGGGCACTTACAGAAACACCTCGGGCTCACACAGAAACACCTGGGGCACACACAGAAACACCTGGGACACACACAGAAACACCTGGGGCTCATACAGAAACACCTGGGGCTCTTACAGAAACACCTGGGGCACACAAAGAAACACCTGGGACACACACATAAACACCTGGGGCTCACACAGAAACACCTGGGTCTCACACAGAAACACCTGGGGCTCTCACAGAAACACCTGGGGCTCATACAGAAACACCTGGGGCACTAACAGAATCACCTCGGGCACACACAGAAACACCTGGGACACACACATAAACACCTGGGGCTCACACAGAAACACCTGGGGCTCACACAGAAACACCTGGGGCACACACAGAAACACCTGGGACATACACAGAAACACCTGGGGCTCACACAGAAACACCTGGGGCTCATACAAAAACACCTGGGGCACTCACAGAAATTACCTCGGGCTCACACAGAAACACCTGGGGCTCTCACAGAAACACCTGGGCTCATACAGAAACACCTGGGGCACTCACAGAAACACCTCGGGCACACACAGAAACACCTGGGCACACACAGAAACACCTGGGCTCACACAGAAACACCTGGGGCTCACACAGAAACACCTGGGGCTCACACAGAAACACCTGGGGCACACACAGAAACACCTGGGACATACACAGAAACACCTGGGATCTCACACAGAAACACCTGGGGCTCATACAAAAACACCTGGGGCACTCACAGAAATACCTCGGGCTCACACAGAAACACCTGGGACACACATAGAAACACCTGGGACTCACACAGCAACACCTGGGGCTCTCACAGAAACACCTGGGGCTCACACAGAAACACCTGGGGCACACACAGAAACACCTGGGGCTCACACAGAAACACCTGGGGCACACATAGAAACACCTGGGACACACACAGAAACACCTGGGTCTCACACAAAAACACCTGGGACTCTCACAGAAACACCTGGGGCTCTTACAGAAACACCTGGGGCACTCACAGAAACACCTCGGGCTCACACAGATACACCTGGGGCACACACAGAAACACCTGGGACACACACAGAAACACCTGGGTCTCACACAGAAACACCTGGGGCTCTCACAGAAACACCTGGGCTCACACAGAAACACCTGGGGCACACACAGAAACACCTGGGCTCACACAGAAACACCTGGGCTCACACAGAAACACCTGGGGCTCACACAGAAACACCTGGGGCTCACACAGAAACACCTGGGCTCACACAGAAACACCTGGGGCTCACACAGAAACACCTGGGGCACACACAGAAACACCTGGGGACACACACAGAAACACCTGGGCTCACACAGAAACACCTGGGGCACACACAGAAACACCTGGGGCACTCACAGAAACACCTGGGCTCACACAGAAACACCTGGGGCACACACAGAAACACCTGGGCACACAGAAACACCTGGGCACACACATAAACACCTGGGGCTCACACAGAAACACCTGGGGCACACACAGAAACACCTGGGCACACACAGAAACACCTGGGGCTCATACAGAAACACCTGGGCACTCACAGAAACACCTCGGGCTCACACAGAAACACCTGGGGCTCACACAGAAACACCTGGGACACACACAGAAACACCTGGGCTCACACAGAAACACCTGGGCTCACACAGAAAACACCTGGGAGCACTCACAGAAACACCTCGGGCTCACACAGAAACACCTGGGGCACACACAGAAACACCTGGGCTCACACAGAAACACCTGGGGCCTCACAGAAACACCTGGGGCTCACACAGAAACACCTGGGACACACAGAGAAACACCTGGGTCTCACACAGAAACACCTGGGGCTCTCACAGAAACACCTGGGGCTCATACAAAACCACCTGGGGCACTCACAGTATTACCTGGGGCTCACACAGAAACACCTGGGGCACACACAGAAACACCTGTGACACACACAGAAACTCCTGGGTCTCACACAGAAACACCTGGGGCTCTCACAGAAACACCTGGGGCTCTTACAGAAACACCTGGGGCACTCACAGAAACACCTCGGGCTCACACAGAAACACCTAAGGCACACACAGAAACACCTGGGACACACACAGAAACACCTGGGGCTCTCATAGAAACACCTGGGGCTCATACAGAAACACCTGGGGCACACACAGAAACACCTGGGACATACACAGAAACACCTGGATCTCACACAGAAACACCTGGGGCTCATACAAAAACACCTGGGGCACTCACAGAAATACCTCGGGCTCACACAGAAACACCTGGGACACACATAGAAACACCTGGGACTCACACAGCAAACACCTGGGGCTCTCACAGAAACACCTGGGGCTCACACAGAAACACCTGGGGCACACACAGAAACACCTGGGGCTCACACAGAAACACCTGGGGCACACATAGAAACACCTGGGACACACACAGAAACACCTGGGGCTCTCACAGAAACACCTGGGGCTCTTACAGAAACACCTGGGGCACTCACAGAATCACCTCGGGCTCACACAGAAACACCTGGGGCTCACACAGAAACACCTGGGACACACACAGAAACACCTGGGTCTCACACAGAAACACCTGGGGCTCTCACAGAAACACCTGGGGCTCATACAGAAAACACCTGGGGCACTCACAGAATTACCTCGGGCTCACACAGAAACACCTGGGGCACACACAGAAACACCTGGGACACACACAGAAACACCTGGGCTCATACAGAAACACCTGGGGCACTCACAGAAACACCTGGGCTCACACAGAAACACCTGGGGCACACACAGAAACACCTGGGACACACACATAAACACCTGGGGCTCACACAGAAACACCTGGGTCTCACACAGAAACACCTGGGGCACTCACAGAAACACCTCCGGCTCACACAGAAACACCTGGGGCACACACAGAAACACCTGGGACACACACAGAAACACCTGGGGCTCACACAGAAACACCTGGGGCTCTACACAGAAACACCTGGGCTCACACAGAAACACCTGGGGCACACACAGAAACACCTGGGACACACACAGAACACCTGGGGCTCACACAGAAACACCTGGGGCACACATAGAAACACCTGGGGCACACACAGAAACACCTGGGTCTCACACAGAAACACCTGGGGCTCACACAGAAACACCTGGGGCTCTCACAGAAACACCTGGGGCTCACACAGAAACACCTGGGCTCACACAGAAACACCTGGGCACACACAGAAACACCTGGGGCTCACACAGAAACACCTGGGGTCTCACACAAAACACCTGGGGCACTCACAGAAACACCTGGGGCTCACACAGAAACACCTGGGGCACACACAGAAACACCTGGGACACAACAGAAACACCTGGGACACACACAGAAACTCCTGGGTCTCACACAGAAACACCTGGGGCTCTCACAGAAACACCTGGGGCTCTTACAGAAACACCTGGGGCACTCACAGAAACACCTCGGGCTCACACAGAAACACCTAGGGCACACACAGAAACACCTGGGACACACACAGAAACACCTGGGGCTCTCATAGAAACACCTGGGGCTCATACAGAAACACCTGGGGCACACACAGAAACACCTGGGACACACACAGAAACACCTGGGTCTCACACAGAAACACCTGGGGCTCTCACAGAAACACCTGGGCCTCATACAGAAACACCTGGGGCACTCGCAGAAACACCTCGGGCACACACAGAAATACCTGGGGACACACACATAAACACCTGGGGCTCACACAGAAACACCTGGGGCACACACAGAAACACCTGGGGCTCACACAGAAACACCTGGGGCACACACAGAAACACCTGGGACATCACACAGAAACACCTGGGTCTCACACAGAAACACCTGGGGCTCATACAAAAACACCTGGGGCACTCACAGAATTACCTCGGGCTCACACAGAAACACCTGGGGCACACACAGAAACACCTGGGACTCACACAGAAACACCTGGGGCTCTCACAGAAACACCTGGGGCTCACACAGAAACACCTGGGGCACACACAGAAACACCTGGGGCTCACACAGAAACACCTGGGGCACACATAGAAACACCTGGGACACACACAGAAACACCTGGGTCTCACACAGAAACACCTGGGACTCTCACAGAAACACCTGGGGCTCTACAGAAACACCTGGGGCACTCACAGAAACACCTCGGGCTCACACAGAAACACCTGGGGCACACACAGAAACACCTGGGACACACACAGAAACACCTGGGTCTCACACAGAAACACCTGGGGCTCTCACAGAAACACCTGGGGCTCACACAGAAACACCTGGGGCCACACAGAAACACCTGGGCCACACAGAAACACCTGGGACACACACAGAAACACCTGGGGCTCACACAGAAACACCTGGGGCACTCACAGAAACACCTGGGCTCACACAGAAACACCTGGGGCACACACAGAAACACCTGGGCACACACAGAAACACCTGGGGCTCACACAGAAACACCTGGGGCTCACACAGAAACACCTGGGGCACTCACAGAAACACCTGGGCTCACACAGAAACACCTGGGGCTCACACAGAAACACCTGGGGCTCTCACAGAAACACCTGGGGCTCATCACAGAAACACCTGGGGCACTCACAGAAACACCTCGGGGCTCACACAGAAACACCTGGGGCACACACAGAAACACCTGGGACACACACAGAAACACCTGGGTCTCATACAGAAACACCTGGGGCACTCACAGAAACACCTCGGCTCACACAGAAACACCTGGGGCTCACACAGAAACACCTGGGACACACACATAAACACCTGGGCTCACACAGAAACACCTGGGGCACACACAGAAACACCTGGGACACACACAGAAACACCTGGGGCTCATACAGAAACACCTCGGGCACTCACAGAATCACCTCGGGCTCACACAGAAACACCTGGGGCTCACACAGAAACACCTGGGACACACACAGAAACACCTGGGGTCTCACACAGAAACACCTGGGCTCATACAAAAACACCTGGGAGCACTCACAGAATTACCTCGGGCTCACACAGAAACACCTGGGGCACACACAGAAACACCTGGGACACACACAGAAACACCTGGGGCTCATACAGAAACACCTGGGACACACAGAGAAACACCTGGGTCTCACACAGAAACACCTGGGGCTCTCACAGAAACACCTGGGGCTCATACAAAACCACCTGGGGCACTCACAGTATTACCTGGGGCTCACACAGAAACACCTGGGGCACACACAGAAACACCTGTGACACACACAGAAACTCCTGGGTCTCACACAGAAACACCTGGGGCTCTCACAGAAACACCTGGGGCTCTTACAGAAACACCTGGGGCACTCACAGAAACACCTCGGGCTCACACAGAAACACCTAAGGCACACACAGAAACACCTGGGACACACACAGAAACACCTGGGGCTCTCATAGAAACACCTGGGGCTCATACAGAAACACCTGGGGCACACACAGAAACACCTGGGACATACACAGAAACACCTGGATCTCACACAGAAACACCTGGGGCTCATACAAAAACACCTGGGGTACTCACAGAAATACCTCGGGCTCACACAGAAACACCTGGGACACACATAGAAACACCTGGGACTCACACAGCAACACCTGGGGCTCTCACAGAAACACCTGAGGCTCACACAGAAACACCTGGGGCACACACAGAAACACCTGGGGCTCACACAGAAACACCTGGGGCACACATAGAAACACCTGGGACACACACAGAAACACCTGGGGCTCTCACAGAAACACCTGGGGCTCTTACAGAAACACCTCGGGGCACTCACAGAATCACCTCGGGCTCACACAGAAACACCTGGGGCTCACACAGAAACACCTGGGACACACACAGAAACACCTGGGTCTCACACAGAAACACCTGGGGCTCTCACAGAAACACCTGGGGCTCATACAGAAAACACCTTGGGCACTCACAGAATTACCTCGGGCTCACACAGAAACACCTGGGGCACACACAGAAACACCTGGGACACACACAGAAACACCTGAGGCTCATACAGAAACACCTGGGGCACTCACAGAAACACCTAGGGCTCACACAGAAACACCTGGGGCACACAAAGAAACACCTGGACACACACATAAACACCTGGGGCTCACACAGAAACACCTGGGGTCTCACACAGAAACACCTGGGGCACTCACAGAAACACCTCCGTCTCACACAGAAACACCTGGGGCTTACACAGAAACACCTGGGACTCACACAGAAACACCTGAGGCTCACACATAAACACCTGGGGCTCTAACAGAAACACCTAGGGCTCACACAGAAACACCTGGGGCACACACAGAAACACCTGGGACACACACAGAAGCACCTGGGGCTCACACAGAAACACCTGGGGCACACATAGAAACACCTGGGACACACACAGAAACTCCTGGGTCTCACACAGAAACACCTGGGGCTCTCACAGAAACACCTGGGGCTCTTACAGAAACACCTGGGGCTCTCATAGAAACACCTGGCGCTCATACAGAAACACCTGGGGCACACATAGAAACACCTGGGACACACACAGAAACACCTGGGTCTCACACAAAAACACCTGGGGCACTCACAGAAACACCTGGGGCTCACACAGAAACACCTGGGGCACACACAGAAACACCTGGGGACACACACAGAAACACCTGGGACACACACAGAAACTCCTGGGTCTCACACAGAAACACCTGGGGCTCTCACAGAAACACCTGGGGCTCTTACAGAAACACCTGGGGCACTCACCGATACACCTCCGGCTCATCACTGAAACACCGAGGCAACACACAGTAACACCTGGACGCACAACTCTGAAACACCTGGGACGCACTCAGAGGATCACAAGAGGGCTCGTGCTACCAGCTAGATTGCAACGGGTGGCAGCTTTTTTCAGAATCCCGAGGGGCGGATAACTACGCGTGAGAGGGGTAGGCATGTGAGGCGTGTTCGCTGGTCTCAGTGTGGGTAAAGAGAGGGCGCCGCTCGGGAGTGTGAGCACGCACAATCACCAGAGAGCTGTCTAAGTCCACTAAGAGGTGTCGGGGTGTCGGGCTGAGTGCGAGTGCAGGCAGACGTTGGCGATATGATTTGGGTGGAGGCTCACTAATTATGAGAATACATACACTTTGTTATTTAGCTAGAGCCGAAGGTTAATTATCGGATAGAGAGTTATTATTGTTTTATGCACAGTGTACTGGAATCATTTAGCTTTTGTTAAAAGGAATAGGCTCCAGTTCGAGCGCGGTATGTGGAATGCTTTGGAAGAGACAGAAGAAATTCGCATATAGAAGGGATTTAATGACACACGGATAGAGGAGCATATTGTAAATGGTTGTTATGGTGGTCGATTGTAGCGCAACGCGGGTGGGGGGAGTCTCTAGCTACATAAGTGAACTACACCGTCTTCGTGGTGTACTACCCATGACCAGTTAACCTCACTTGTGGATGCACACATCAGAGAAATCGACCTATTGGGACACACCACAGAAACATCCATGCCGGTCTCACACAGATACACTGGGGGGCGTCACAGTAAACACTGGGATTCCTCGATACAGTTAAAGATATCGCGTGGGGCACTTGCTAGAAACAACTCTCGGGTTCACTACACAGAAAGTACTGAGGACATTTCCTCCTCTCACACGATATACTACCTTGGGGTTGGTGCACGCTACAGAAGTAAGCATCACTGCGGACTACATCACATGTAATCACTTGTGGGCTTCACACAAGAAACTTTTGTCTGTGGCTCACACAGGAATTTAAAGCCTGTGGGTTTCGACTCTATCAGGAAAGCACCTTCGAGTGCTGCACACTAGAATCACCGTGTGGCGACACCATAGAAACCCCTGGGTCTCACACAGAAACACTCTGCGTTGGGCCGTCATCTCAGAAGACATATGGGGCTTCGACAGTCAAAAGAATAACTGGACACAGAGTGTAAACGACCCTGGGTAAGTGCTCGACACGAGAAAGAACACCTGGGACACACACAGGAAAACACCCGTGTTGTGACTCATACAGATAAAGAAAACTGTGGGCAGCTTTCATTCAGAATACACTCCTGGTCTCAGCACAGAAACACCTGCTTTGGGCAGACTCAAGTAAAAATCTGACCTGAGCCCACAGCACAATGTAAGATCTACTCTGGGTGGCTCTACAAAGAAACTACCTGTGCGGTCACACACAGAAATACTCTGGGACACACACAGAATACACCTTGGTGGCTCTAGAGTAAAACCACCTGGTATATGGCACTTCGACTGCGACGATACATCTCTCGGTCGCACACATGAGTTAAAAAATCTGTGGCATCACAATAGAAACACTCTGGAGACACACACTATAAACCTGGGGTTGTCTCACTAGTCAAGAAGAATCTGTGGAGTCACACATTATAAAAATCTGGGGCAATCACAGAAACGCCTCGGCTCACAACAGAAATCATCCTGGGCACACTACAGGAAATAACCTGTGGTCTCACACAGAAGACATTCTCTGGGTTGCCCTCACAGAAGACACTAGGCGCTGCACTATCATGAGAAACACTGGGGACACACATGTCGAAACATCTCCTTGGGTTCTCACACAGATAACACATCTCGGAAGGCTCTCACTAGGAAAGCACCTGGGGGGCTCATACGCATTAATATCCATCTGGATGTGCATACTCACAGTTTACCTGTGGCTCATACAAGAAACACCTTGTGTGGCAACACAGAAACACCTGGACAACAAAAGAAGAATTCTTGTGACACACACAGTCAGACTCCTGGGTCCTCTTATCACAAGGAATACACCTGGTGCGCTCTCACATGGTAAACACCTGTGGGCTTCTTACATGAAACACCTGTCTGAGTGGTCTACTGCACAGAAACACCTCGTGGCTTACGTACAGAACACCTAAGCGCACATCACAGTAGAATACTGGAGATCACACTACGCAGAAACGACACTGTGTGGCTGTTCTCATAGAAACACCTGGGGCTCATACAGAACACTTGCGTGCACACACTAGTGAATACCTGGGACATACACCGAAAACACCTGGATCTTTCACACAGTTAACATCCTTGAGTGAGGCGTCATTATCATATAAACACGCCTGGGGCTACTCACATGATATACCTCTGGGCTCACTCATGAGGTACACTTGCGTTGTAATCACACATAGATAACTATTCCTGGAGATGCTCTACACAGATAGAACTAGTGTCTGGTGTCTCACTACAGATGTAAGCACACTGGGTTCTGCCTCTCACTAGATAACATCCTTGGTTTGGCTCCTTTACAGAAAAGACCTGGTGTATTGGCACTGTACAGATAACATCTCAGGCCTCACACAGATAACATTATAAAGGCACACAGTTTCAGAAACATCCTGGTTGATCGAGCATCTACAGAAGACCACCTGGTTGGTGCTCGATAGAAATCACTGGAGGTCTGTCATTACAGCATATACACCTGGGGCAACATTCACATTGAAAGAAAAACACCTTTGGGACAGGCATCACATTGATGAAACACTGGGTCTCACACAGAGATGAACACTACCTGGGTGGCTCTCACAGGAAACACCTCGTGGTGCTCATACAGGAAACAACTTTGCTGTTGTGTCACTCGCGATGAAAACAGCCTTCGGGCACACACAGAAATACCTGCTGGATCACACACAGAACAGACTCACCTGAAGGTGTCACATCAATTGAAACACCTGGGACACACGCACATTATAAACACCTGGTGGCATCACATTCGATGGGAAACATCTGGGTCACACTAGAAAAACATGGTTTGGACCTTCACTCAGTTAAGACAACTGTGTGCCTCAACAGTAGAAATACACTGGGTCACACTAGATTCTACACCATGTGGACACACAGTAGATAACACCTGGGTCTCACACTAGAGAACCACCCTTGTGGATCACAACCTGAAACATCCTCTGATGGTCTCTATTACAGAAATACACTTCTTGTGGGGCACTCACCGATAAACACCTCCGTGATCTCACTACAGAAATTGCACTGGGTGCCTACATTGCAAATAGAGTTAAAAGTGTAGTGGAAAGTATGGATATATAATGTGTAAAAGAGTTGATTATTAGATAAAAATAACTTGCTGAAGTACGTGAGATTGTTATGGGTGTATAGTGTACACAACAATATTTGATATTCATTACAAATTACCCTATGTGATTTGGTATTTCTCACCACCATGTAGTTATTGATTAGATTAGTAATCTTGCACACTATGTAAGTAAAGTATTAGATATTAGTTTATTCACGTATAAGTGGGTGTGGTTAATATATACTAGAGTAGATTGTCACCACTCTGTTGGTTTTGTGGTGCGGTTTTGGTCGCGTCCACCAGCAGACTTATGAGATTATATATATATTTAGTTTGTAATGAAGAAAATATGAATTTGTTATGATGAGTAAAACTCTGGGACGACACAGGATCATGGGTAATTTATGATTTTATGAATAAGCATGCTTCTTTGGGGTTCACTTGTTGCTGTGTTGTTGCTTTGGCAGTTTTTTTTTTGGTGTGTTCTTTGTTTTTTGGGTTCTTTTTTTTCGCTCGTTACTATATGGAGTGGCTTATGGGTGTGACTTTCTGTGTGGTTTTATCTCTCCTGTCTTATGGGTTTCTTTTCTTGTCGTTGTCCTGCTCTCAGTATTTAAGGTAGCTCCTCTGCCGTGTTGGAAGTGTTTCCAGTTTTTTGGCCCTTACAAGTGATGGGGGTCTTTTTGTTGGGATATCTTGGCGCTATAAGTTTCAAGAAGATACCAGTATAAATACACCTTCTGGATGATGCGTCGGTTGTTGTCACGAAATACAGCCTCCTGTACGCTTCACAACTGAAGTATAGTGAAGATTAAATGTATAAACTCTGGGGCACCAAGGGGGAAGTTGTTTTTTGCTGTTGTGTCATCTTCGACCGATATTTGTTAAGAAAAGGTAGATAAGTAATATAGTAGGTAGTTTAGTTTAAAAATGAGTAAAAGAAGTGTAATGGATGTTTTAAAGACCAGCGACTGCCTGATGTGGTTGTAGAATTATATCATTGATATCTTCTACCTGGTGGTGTTTACACAGCTCATCTCCTCTATATTCGATGTAAGACATTATGTTACTTTGAATTGTTTTATTGCTCATGGTTGTGGGGCGTTGCTCGTCCTTCGAGTGGCGGTTGTTGTGGTGAGGTTGTTCCCCTGGCTCACTAAGATCGTGTTTTGGTTTTTTAGTGTTGTTTAGATTCTTGTTTTGTTTTGTGATAGTGTCGCGTTTTGTGTAGTTTAGTGAGGGTTGCCTGTAGCGTCAGATTCGTTGATGGCTCTGTGCACTTCGCGCTCTTGTTTGTTCGTTGTCCAGTGGAGTGTTTGCGTTGAATTCTTATTGGGTGGAGTAGGCGGATAGTTGGGACGCTTGTCAATCAGTGTGGGGTTTGGTTTGTGGTGTGTTTGTGGTTGTGTTTTGTTGTTGTGATGTTTGAGGGGGGGTGTTTTTTGGTCTTTTTGTTGTGGTGTGTTGTTTTTGTGTTTTATGTGGGTTGGTTAAGTGAGTTGTTTTTTGTGTTTTTTGTTTTGTGTGGTTTTTTTTGTATGTTTTTTGGAAAGTGTGAGTCGTTTGTGTGTTTGGGGATGTTTTGTTTTGGCTGTGGGCATGTGTTGGTGTTTTGTATGTGTTGGGAGGGCTTTTGGTATGGTGTTTTGTTTGTGGTTTTTATTTTTTGTTATTGTGGTGCTGACATTTTGGAGTTTTATTTGTTGTTGGTGTTGGTTGTTTGCAGTAGGGTGGGTTTTGTTCTGTGGGTTGTCTCGTGTGCGTTGTGGTTTTTGTTGTTGGGCCTAGGATGTTTTGGTTGGGGGTGGTTTTTTGGGTGTTGGTGTTGTGGAGTTTGTCATTTGTGGGGGGGGTGCATTTTGGGTTTTATGGCAATCCGGTGCTACTGGTTGTGTTGTGTGTCTGGTGTGTGTGTATGTTATGGTTTTTTGTTGATTGTTTTTTTAGTGGTGGGTTTTGACGGTGTGATGATGTTGTCCTTTCTGTGTTTGGTTGATTTGTGATTGGTGAGGTGGAATTTTGTGAAAGGGTTGTGTTGGTGTAGTTCTTTTTTCTGATTGTGAAGTTTTGGTTAGTGCTGTTTGCTTATTTGAGGTATTGTGTTGGGGATTTGGGGAAGTGATGTTGTGTTTGTAAGTGAGTCTATTACGTGCGTGTTTGATTTTTGGTTTTTTTGGGTCGCAGTCGCAGGGTTTGCTGTATTGTCGTTTTGGTTGTAAGTAGCTTGTGTTCAACTGGTCTTTTTGGGTTTGTTTGGTGTCGATGTGTTTTTTTGTGGTCAGGTTGTGCGGTGTGAAGTTTAGTTTTTGTATTTTGTTTTTCTTGTGTTAGTGGCGTTGATTGTGTTGTGTTGGTTGATGATTGAGCTCACAGAGTTATATAACCTCTTTGGGTTATTCTTGATTGTTGGGATTGAGCCCTGACTACATCACGTATAGATGTGAGATTGTGTATAAGGAGAGAAAAAGATGTATTGTAGAGTATATATGCGTGTTACATGGGTATAGGAGCGTCCTTGTGTGAGGTTGGCGAGTGGAGTGGATTTAGACCCCGCGGCTCACCCATTCACTTGATTGTTGTCTCTTATTGCTTGTTCGTTGGCCACTACACAGTATAGCACCAGAGGAATAGGAAGAGGTGTTTAAGTAAGAGGAGATAGAGTAGTTTGTCTAGCAGATATATTTATGAACCACTACGTGTGGAGTAGGTATTTAGTGCTACCGGGGGGAGTGTGGTGGAATCTTCATTCTTATGGCTCCAGAGGAGGAGATTAAGAAATAGAGAGTGGGAAAGATAAAAAGGAGAAGTATTATGAGCAGAAAATGAAGTCGAGAGAAAGATCGATGGTAGGATAGTGTGTTGGTATGAACATGATAGTGTTGAGTAAGTTAATGTAAGGAATGAGATAATTTGAGTTACAGCGACCCTATAGGCTTGGTTGTGTTGGTGAATGATTGGAGCTCCTGAATTGTTAGCGTTGTTCTCTTCGTTTTGCTGTGGTAGGAATGAGGTGTCTGAATTTGTGATTTGTGGTAGATATGTGAGGCGGGATAAGGCGTTGGTGTAGGGAGTTGGGGTTTTTGTGTGGTTGTGTTGGTGTTTTTTGGATAGGTTTGGATATGTAGTGAGTGTGTGAGTGGCTGTTCACTAAACTCCCCACTCCCAAGGCTCCATTGCTGCTGCCATAGTTTTGTCAGGGAGTGAGTTTGACTGTTGGTGTAGTTTAGGAAGTTATATTATGACATGTTATGTGACATGAGCACTTCAGTTCTTCTATCGACGGAGTGAAGAATGTGTCTAGTTTGTGCTTACTCCAAGTCTTATGTATTTCATTCCTCGCCCTCATAGGACTGTTTTTGTGTAGTTTATTTTTTTTGAGTGTGTGGCGTCTTGTTGTTGGGTTATGTGTTGTTGTTGCCTCGTTCTCTCTTTCGTCGTCTGTTGCGCTCATCTGTCGCTTTTTGCTTCCGTCCGCACTTGTCTATGTGCTTCGTCGACTTTTCCTGGGGATCAGTCCTCCCTCGTTGTTGTTGTAGTTTGTGGGCTCGAGTCAATGCCTTTCTGCTTCTTAGCAGCCCCTCTCTGCCCGTTCCACCCGCTTTCCTCTCACGAGATACAGGGTTTGTAAATGTGTTGTAGTGAGGTGTTTTTTATTTTCTGAAGAGTTTTTTGAGGTTTTGTTGTCTTTTTGTGTTAGTGTCTTGTATATATTTGGTGGTTTGTCAGATTGGCCACAGTGGTATGCTTCGTTGCTGATGCTGGGTTGTGCGAGTTGTTGTTTATGCGGGTATTTCGTCTCACAGGTTAGAGGAAAGATAAGACAACATGTGGTATGTTTCTGGGTTTTTTGTGTGGTTATTTAGAGATGGATTGATAGTTTAATCTTGGTACACGAGAAGTCTTGAGTGTATATTTCTTATGGTTGGATTAGTTAAGGTTAGAGGTGTTATAGAAGTGTTATGATAATTGAACGTAGTGGATGATGAAGATAGAATGTGAAGTTAATGAGATGATGAAACACGTGTTATGGTTGTTGGTTTTCTTTCTTCTTCAGACAGAGGATTGAAGTGTAATGAATGTTCGGTAAACTTACCTGGATTTAGTTAAAGTTTTCGCTCATGGTTAGGTGTTGGGTGTTTGTTGCGTGTATCTTGGTTTAGCTCAGGCAGCTTTGTTCTGATTGCTTGCTGATGGGCTTGTGTTTGTTTTTGTTTGTTACGTGTTTCTTTGGTTTTGTTATGTTTTTTTTTAAGTGGTAGTAGTTCGGGTTTGTTGTTAAGTTTTGAGCGAGCTTTTTCCTCTCCTTCGCCAGCTGAGCCCGCTTTTCCTTTGTTGGCCTTTTGGGTCCTTGTGCCCTCACGAATTGTGGTCGTTTTCTATGATGCTGCTTATGTTGTTGTTGCTTTTCGGTTGTTTTTCGGCCCTTCTCCTTTTCAAGAATTAGTCACGCTGTGTCGGCGAGATGATGGTTTTTTTTCTTGTTAGTTTGCGTTTGAGTGTGTGGGTCGTTTGCTCGCTGTTTTTGTCTTGGTTTTGTTTTGTGTTGGTTGCTTTTGTTATTGGTGTTATAGGTTGCAAAGCCGGCTGTAAAACCTCAAGCGCTACGTCCTGTGGTTGTATTTCCAATAAGCAGTTAAATTCTGCCGGAGTTGTGTCCCCTCCCGTGGATGCTGACGTATAGATAGCATAATCGTATAGTTACCGAAGGGATGAAAACTAATGCCCAATTGAATGCGCATGATTGGCCTTATAGCCGCCCCAAGATGATATCTGGTTCCTGTTGAGAATGACGCACTATTTATTCTTCTTTTTTTTTGAATAAGCGCAAATCCTCTCCCCTTGTTTTTCCTCTTGTTTTTTTTTTTTACTTCCCGCGCGAGCCATGTAGGCTGCGCACCGCTACAGACCCCCATCATAGAAGAAACACGTGTTGTTATTTATCTGTTGCCTAGACTCCTGAGTTTGTGTACACCGGTTTTTGATCTTAAGCGTCGAGTATACGACTTACTTCCCTAATAGCACAAAGAATGTTCATCCCTTGTACAATCGGCGGGGGTCGCTGTGACTGTTTCCTCGCTGACGCGATATATTTCGCCCTTGGGAGGGGAGTTTTAAAGACTGAACCTAACCTCAGGAGGTAGCGCTTAGAGTACGTAAGAAGATCAACTGATGGTGAAGATTGACATAAGTGTGTTATTGCGGGACTGAGGGGGAGGAGGTGATGTG
The DNA here is from genome assembly GCA_944989445.1 of Ampullaceana balthica. NCBI lineage: Eukaryota > Metazoa > Mollusca > Gastropoda > Lymnaeidae > Ampullaceana > Ampullaceana balthica. The sequence goes on along the minus strand of CALYLW010000494.1, from coordinate 462 downwards.
ATGTACGATAAATGTAACTAGATGAAATATGATATGATGGAATATATTTGTGTCCACAGGTGTTCTTTGATGTAATGGGGAACGGAGGAAATCGGATGAAGTGGAGCTCGAGTCCCAGATAGACGACGCGAGAGTTGTCAGCAGGGTCCTTGGACGCCCTTGCAAATTTTCCGCGCATCGTGACGATCGTTTGGCCTAGAGAGGTTGATTAGTTTATAGGGAGGTATTTGAGGGGTGGTCAGACAGGTAGAGTTGTAATCAGAGTAGAGGTAGAGCGGTAGTTAGTATGCAGTATGTATAGATTTACAGAGTATGGATTTTAGAGTAGATCGGGGTAACTTCTCTTTTGTTAATAATCGTTTTGTCTCTTATTGTTGGTGATGTGGGGGAACTACATAGTAAGAGTGCATTTTTTTTAATTAGTGTATTTTGATCCCTTACGCTATCCTCTGATTGTTATTG